>OZ037745.1:14186580-14189080 GCA_964035475.1 Salix caprea
CACTCCCAAAGAGCCTCAACTGATCCAGAAGAGAGAGGATGGATGGCTTGTCCCCCCTAGCCAATAAAAGAACATCATCCGCAAAAGCAAGATGACTGATGCCTAGAGGCGCACACTGCGGATGGAACTTGAAAGGAGACTGCTGGGAAGCCTTGGAAAGCAACTGGGAGAAGTATTCCATGCAGGTGATGAAGAGATAGGGAGAGAGGGGATCACCCTGCCTAATGCCGCTTTTCCCTGGAAAGAAGCCATAAAGATTCCCATTAACGGCTACAGAGAAAGAAGAAGTTTCCACACATTGCATAATCAGATGGACAAAACCAGAGGGAAACCCCAGTGAGAGCAAGAGATCCCGAGGAAACCGCCACTGAACAGAGTCAAAAGCTTTCTTAAAGTCAATCTTCAGGAGGGACTTAGGAGAGGTTCTCTTTCTGCCATACTGACGAAGAAGCTCCTGCACAAGATTTATGTTATCCACCATAGCTCTTCCACCCAGGAAAGCATTCTGCAAAGGACTGATGATACTGCCCAAGGCAACAGCCAACCGACCAGCAAGAAGCTTGGAGATGACCTTGTAGACCGCATTACAGCAAGAGATGGGCCTGAAATCACAAGGCGAGGAAGCATGAGCAGATTTAGGAATAAGAGAGTTTACCGAATGGTTAATCTGCTTCAACATCTTCCCGGAGGCAAAGAAATCCTGAACCGCAGCACAAAAATCTTCACCAACAACAGACCAAGCCGATTTAAAGAAGAGAGAGGAGAACCCATCTGGACCAGGGGCCTTATTATTATTAATCCCAAATAAAACGGCCTTAATATCGTCGTTGGAGAACGGCACTGAAAGGAGCCCGCAATCAAAGTCAGAGAGACGAGGACCAAGGCCGACAATATCTCTATCCAAAGGCAAAGTAGGCTTCGAGGAACCGTATAGCTTCATAAAGAAATCCACAAACTCTGCCCCAACCTCCTTCTCCGAGACGGAAAGGGAACCATCAGACTTCTGGATAGCCGGGAGGAAGTTTCTGCTATTCTTTTGACTTAGCAAAGTATGGAAAAACCGGGAGCCTTTATCACTTTCCTTAAGGAAATCACACTTCAGCTTCTGCCCAAAGAACATTTTTTCGGAAGATTTGAGGTTGATGAGCTGAATGCGCAATTTCTTATCTTCCTGCACAAGCTGGGAATTAGATGGGTCCAAGTGAAGCGCAGATTGCAACAGATCCAAATCTGATTCCGTCCGAGAGACTCGCTCGGAGATATGACTGAAATGAAGCCTATTCAGCAGCTTTAGCGGACGCTTCAACCCCTTGAGCTTCTTGCAGAGAGAAAACATTGGAGAACCCATTCCGGCAAACTGCCAACTCTCGGAGACAGTATGGAGAAAATTAGAATGAGAGGCCCATATATTAAAGAACTTGAAACTGCGCCGCCCTGAAACCTGGGGATCAAGCCGAATCAAAACTGGAGAATGATCCGAGAAAGCCCCTTGATTACCAAAATGCACATGAGCAACCCGGCAGAGAGAAGCCCAAGAAGGATTGGCAAGGACCCTATCCAACTTACTCCAAACCGAACCATTACTCCAAGTGAAATGGCACCCAGTGTAATTAAGATCATATAAGCCCAGATCAAGACAACATTTATGAAAGTCGGCAGTCTCATACGTGGAAACAACACTGCCATTCAACTTGTCATCCTGAGACAAGAGAGAATTAAAGTCCCCTAAGATCATCCAAGGGCCCGGGGGGCACCAATCACGCAGGCTGTCCCAAAGAGATCTTCGAGCAACAATGGTATGTAAACCATAAACAAAAGTAATGTGAAAAGAGATTTGACTCACAAGACTTCGGACGCAGACATGGAGACCCTGAGGGGAGCTGCTAACCATATCCACTGAAACTGTAGAGGGATTCCAAAAAACAACAATACGGGCCATAGAAGACTGAGCAGCATTCGTCAGAAAATTCCACTTTTTGAGCCGAAACTTCTGAAGAACCATAACCTTGGACAAGGAAAGCTTAGACTCCAACAGCCCACAAACATCAACGGAAGATTTCTTCATGAGGTTGACCACCTCATGCTGCTTTAGAGGACTATTAAGCCCCCTAACATTCCAGCATTTAACAATCATCATGGGGCAGTAGTGGTAGGAAGGCTCCTACCATGACCGCGAGATAAGTGCGATTTAGATTGCAAACCCTTCCCTGTATGACCTCCTTGTCCGAAGCCCTTCAAAGGCCGGACCCTGCCATTAACATTGCCATTAACACGCTGCGGAGCTATTGGAGCACCACCCAAAACACCCTTGGAACCTGGTCTCAAGCCCGGACCCAAACCTGCTGCACCTGAAGATTGCGGATCAGCACCTACCAACTGGCCACTCGATCCCACACCACCCAAAACCCTTGCAGAGCCTGCAGCATTACTACCCAAAACCGACAAATCAGTGCCACCAGAAACATTACCAACTGCCGCAACTGATTTACCTTTCCGGAGA